>JAXQQM020091367.1:0-39697 GCA_034641835.2 Pinus albicaulis | reverse complement strand
TTTTTACTACAACATTGTTTCTGCTTTTGAAATTGAGCATATCCAGTGCGTGATTATCTTTGAAATAAAAAGACTTCCTCGGGTTGACAATTTATGTGGAGCTTGAATTGTGAAAGCAATTAAAGCGACCAACATCTACTTGTCATGATATCCATTCAAAAAATCTAGTTGTGCTCAATCATAACAAAAGATGTGTCTATGACTCAGATCCAGCACAAACGAGTGAATCCCATGTGCAGAACCGGCAGCAATGTTTGTTACTTAGATCCACAAAAATGGGTGAATCCCATATGCATAGCTACCAAAAGAGATATCAGCGCCTTTCTAAGCCAAATATCCATGCCCAAATAACATTCCCTAATAGTCGCGCTGATTGCGCCTTTCAATGCAACTGCCAGAAAGAAAAACACGTTGAACCTCCTGTGCTAAAAAATAAATAATATTTGAGAGCTATGAGTGAGGTGTTTACTGGAGTCCACCTATTGCTGTGAGCATTGAAGCTCCTATGTGCACCCGAGGCACAATAGCCATGAAGGCTCCTGTAATCGTGAAGGCTCTGTATGTGGTTTCTGGTTCACCACAAACCATCACTTAAAAGTGACAAAATATGGTTTCCGACTGACCTTAAACCTATAATTACAAGGTGGTTTTTATATAACCACAAACTTCATGGGCATACATAGGCCTTTACAAGGCTCACATTACATACTCCAACTATTGGAGTTACCAGGTACATAACATGACCACTACAAAACCCTCCTAGACTTGCTTACCATTCAACTGTGGGACTCATCATCAAGAGTCTATTCCAAAAAAAAAATCACAAAATAAACACACACAAACTTGATTATCCATCCTCCTTTGCCACTCACCATACCATTCATATGCTAGAACACACGAGTGATTGATCGCTTGAATATTTCTATCATAGATTTTGTACTATTGAGTTTTTGGATATAATAGCCTTGAATTTCCATGCTTTACTTATCATTAGTTAGAGTCGCGAATTCTAAAAAAATGAATTCATATTGAGGTCATGAATCTCAATATGTATACAAACTTCCAAGAGATATTCCCTTCAAAACAATAAAAACACAGTCCAAAATATAAATATTACTGTGATTTTTGTGCATTAAGGCAATAACACCAACCACGACTGCAATACCTTAACTTCAAAATCATTCAAACAGGACCAAAATATGTGCTCAGTAGAACCACAGAGTAAACACTCCCTTCTTCGACATGGCAGCATTACAATCAAATTCACCACTAGGTTCGAGCACCATTGACTCCTTTCCTGGAAATATTTGTGAATCCATCACTCTAACACCTGTGCTGAAATCATATTGAAACAAGCATTTGAGGACTCGAAAATTCTCAATGGCCTTGTCCACCCTCTCTCCATACAAAAACGGATCCACGAAGTGATCCATAAATAAAATTATCCACGAAAATTTGATTCGACACCTCCTCTCATCGAATTGCTCCAATTTTCACACAAACCCAACCACAGGATTGTGTTAAGGATGCTAAACTCATCTTTTAAAGATTCACAAAGGTAAATGGATCAACACCGTGGCAACCTCCATAGGCAGTCTCCATCGGTTCTTCTCCAAGTACAAAGTCACATAAGACTCTTTACTGAGCATACACCCCCATATGCATGATCTCCACAAATTCTGCTTTCTCCCTCATTTCAAGATGTAGTCGCAACTCCTTATCTAATCAATGCGACCAAATTAAATTTTCTTCCTTTAGCTCCTTCTTCAACATTCATTCTTACTCCAACTTCCTTTCTTCGTCAATGTGAGAGGTTATTCTCCAAGCACAAAGTCACATAAGACACTTTACTGAGCATACAACCCCATATGCATGATCTCCACAAATTTTTCTTTCTCCCTCATTTCAAGATGTAGTCGCAACTCCTTATATAATCAATGTGACCAGATTAAATTTTCTTCCTTTAGCTCCTTCTTCAACATTCATTCTTACTCCATCTTCCTTTCTTCATCAATCTGAGAGGCCAAGTGTAATATTAAATCCATTAGTGCATATGTACCTGTGCATTCCATTATGAAATGTGTAATATTTAGTCCATTACCAGCATAGGTCCCTCCGCATTCCATTCTGAACGTATGAGGACCTAGATGTTAACTTTAGTGGGTGTAGATAAACATCAAAGTGCAAGAAACATGACAAGGTTTTGTGCCCAGTTCACTGAAACAAATAAGTCCTTCATCTTGAACACAAGTGTCATGCCTGTCTTATCGACCTTATATTCGATCTGATCCACCTTCGAAATCTGATCCATAGTAGGAGGAGAAATTACAACAAGGTGGGGAGAAAGCTCAAGGACCTAAATCACTAGAACCCAACACAGAAAGAATTCAACCTTCAATGAATTGTACAACTAGGATCAAGGTCTCAGCGCCTCGGAGCCCAAAAAACATGGTAGCAGTCCACAGAAATCTTGTTCTAATAGATTTTAGTGGTCATTTCTGTCTATAAATTATTGTCACATTCTTCAATGTCAAAACCTTCAATTTCCTTCATCTCATCGATGGTAAGGAGGCCCAGAATGAAGCGAGATCTCGAGAAGTTGTGAATTGAATCCTAGTTGAAAAATGCATGGCTTTTGATGCGATGAGCTTCCATGGAAGAAGTCCGGACTCTTCTCTGACTCTTTTTCCAGTAATCTTAAAAATGAGATCGCGTAATGGCATCCAGGGTCCAGCGAATTGGGTTTCTTGATTAGGATATATTGTAGAGAGTTTCCTTTCGATTGACCCCTTTTAAGGGCATGTAACCGTACAACATCTCATAGAGAAAAATCCCCAACGTCCACTAGTCACCACAAATTCATGACCCTTCGGCAACAATATTTCTGGAGTGGCATATTCCTTTGTGCCAACGAAAAAATTCAGCCTCCCGGGGACAGTGGCTGTCAGATACCACGGATCAATGGTAGGTGATACACACCTTCGTACAATTCCTGATCTTGCAAGAGGCTAGGGGAATTTTGTCTTCTTGTTCACGCAATATTTGACACAATTCAATCGGGCGAGACCATGTTGTTTATGCCCACTGCAACTACTTTCCTGCGGAATATTGCTTCCATTGCTGAGCTGCTCCAAGGTGTGATAAACTTCGAGGCTGGCGGAGAGATATGTACACCAGATTCGATGCCCTCCCTTGAACACAAAACCATACACAAAAACCAACGCCTTGCACTTACACAGGCTTAAGATCAGCACTAGGATTGCTTCGGAAGATCGCTCACCAATGTTGGAACTTTTGATGGACAAACAAAATCTAATAAAACGATACAAATATAGTCATTTATTTTCCTATGCCTAGGAAGGGCCAAAGGGCCCTTACGGGCTTTGATACCAAGATAAAACTTCACTATGCAAACTATATTATTAATCATAGAGATTACACACACACACACACACACACACACACACACATATATATATATATGAAGTATAGTATAAAGATAGGAAAACTATCTTGGATGCATAATAATGTGGTTGAGAGAATATCTCAACCACACTCTAAACTAGGAATATATAGTTCTAGCTTCCTCCTATGTTATAGGAACAAACTCCTTATAAAGAGAGTCACAACCGTAGACAAGTAGGAATTACATATTCCAACATGAAATTCTCATATGTATTCTGATTTGTACTAATAAAATAGAGATGAAAGACCAAAACTCCACCAACAAAGAAAAATGAAAATAATGTGCACATTATGAGCACAATTGATGTACTTTTTTTTTACATAGCTTTCCATACTGCAATAGCATCTTCTATCATAATTTTTTTGATATATACCAAAAAAATGAGAATACATAAACATAAAACATCGTTGTTGAAAAACTTGAAAAATGAACATAAATAAGAAGTAGTTTCGCAATCCAATGCATTGTTCTACTCATGGAAAATGATTATCAAAATGTTAGAAAATTATATTTTACATAGCAGTGGAACACATATACAAAAATAACATATAAAACAAGAGAGACACAAATATATGTGATTCATGCAACTTGGGCTACGTCCACGGAAACACTGCTCTACTCATGGACAATGATTATCAAAATGTTAGAAAATTATATATTACATAGAAATGGAACACATATAATATGCAGAAACACAAATACAAAAATAACATATAAAACAAGAGAGACACAAATATATGTGATTCATGCAACTTGGGCTACATCCACGGAAACAACGAGTTCTTATTTTTTATTATCTAGCAAAATGAAGAGATGTAACCGACAACCGATTTACTGTAATATCATATACTCCCTCACAGAGTCTCATTTATATTTTTGTCTCTGAATATACATACTATCCACAACTGCAATAGAATACCCTGGTACAACATAGAGGTTTCCTTCTAGGGAAAAAAAGCCTAATTATACATAACTTCTACCTTAAGATAATCCACCTAATGAATGGCCCAACTTGACTACGAAATTACAATATTTTACGAGACAATTTTGCATCTCTTTTTAGCTTTGAGGGCACTGCCTCTGAAACTGCCCACCATGGGGGCTCCAAAAGGTCATAGCGATACAGAATAGAGGTTTCCTTCTAGGGAAAATAACCCTAAATTATACATAACTTCTACTGCAATACAATCTTCCTAATGAATGGCCTAGATTGACTACGAAATTACAATATTTTATGAGACAATTTTGCATATGTTTTTAGCTTTGGGGCGCTGCCTCTGAAACCCCCCACCATGGGGGCTCCAAAAGGTCACAACCACCTCTCACAGCAATCAAACAGCTAGTGGCATTGTCGTCCCATTAATAACATGGGTTTAAAGTGGCAATACATTTAAATAAAAAAGATAATAAGGCTCCACACCCAACACAAAAAGCTTTGCACAATTATTGCATATAGTGCACTGGAAACATCGTGATTGACAATAGAACATAAATGTATCACAGTAATTTGTCTTCATTGAAATACCATTCACAAACACATATTTTGTACGAGGTATGTGGATGTGGATTCTGCCACCTATTGACTCTGCTATCCAACTAGAAACATAATAACCTTCTTCAGGCTCAGGAGGGTGTGCATTTCCAGGGAGTATTCCAGGATATCTTCCGAATGTGAGAGGAAGAAGAAATAGAACATATATTGTGAAGAACACTGCAATGACCATTATGGATACTCAAGTAGGTCCTTATGGATACTTAAGCATGATGTGAAAACATAACCAAAAATTTTCTTGCAAGATATTGTTGTTGGAACAAGGATGAGAACAAACGTAAAAAATAGTGAGCTCACATCTGGCCCAAATACAAACCTCCACGCAAATAAAAACTTATTGCTTCCCGTCGAAGGCTAGTATACTCTCTTCTAGCTGCCAGTTTCGTCTATATTAGACCCTCATGTTCGGATGATTGAAATTCAAAGTGGCTAAAATAGCTGCACATTTTTCTCAAAACCCTGAATCATTAGCCAGAATGGACTACCTTTAAAAGAAACCCTCGAAGCATGAAAATGTAGCAGATAATCATCGATGATGGAATAATTTATATGGACAAAAAGCATAGGAGATGCAGCTCAAGGATCGAAAATTTCCATTTCACGATTTCTCCAATAATGACAATTACTGCCTAGAAGCTAATCTTCTATTTGGATGAATAGAGTGAGGCATTCTCTATAACACATCTATATTATTAAAAAAAAAAATGGTTTGATTTGGTTTATTTTTGTATCATAAAAACATTGTGGTTTGGTATATCACATCGCATCGCAATGAGTTCTCGCAATTTTTAATTTTAAGATTTCAAGTTATTTTTTAATCCTTGCGATATGCGATAAGTGTGATTTCTTGCGATATTCGATGAGGCTCACAGGTCACATATTTGTCGCATTGCATTGTTTGGAAGCGGCGAGTAAAGTAAGAGAAATGAGAAGTGTGAAGCATCCCCCACCCATCCCTTATGAGTTTTGAAGGTTTGGTATTTTTCGAAATGATCCTAAATGGTATTTGCTGCGATATGCGATATGGAATCCGCTGAGATATGCAAAATACCGTATAGTGATAATCCTCTTCATCGCTCTTCTCTTTGTATTTTTACTTCCCACTCTAGTTCTCTCATTGTTTCGGTCAACCAGTGAAGTTTTCTGCTGTCTCCATGGGTGGAACTTCAGTAGATTTCTCCATTATTGCTGCCATTATTTTTCTTTGAATTTGGTTTTCACTCATGTCACGTAATACTATCCTCTTCATTTCCCCTCTCTTCTTATTTTCACTCCCTACTCTGGTTCTCTTTCATTGGTTTGGTCAGCTCGGATTTTCCGGTGACTCTAGTGGCGGGTGCCTGACACTCGGACTATTTCAAATTTTTCCGGGAAGAGGTACACCACCTGGTGTCTATGTATTCAATGCACAAGGTATCGTGGGATGCTTGGCTTTCACTCTTACCATGATCTACTATTAATATGAAATATTTTCACGTACACTTTGTGGGGTGGTGGTGACGCCTATTTTCAATTTGTCTTTCCATAGTCATACACTCGTTGGGCTTGGCTAGTTAGGCTTGTTGGAGTATGTTGCACTTAAATTTTTAACTACTAATAGCTACCACCTTTTCATGAGACAATGGATTTGAGCGTTTATTTCCTACATTTTTAGTTATGACAAAACTGGCCTCTTTCCTTGCAGAACTGGAGAGCACCGAGAATACTGCAACTGTTGTACAAGCGGTCGAACTCGCTGAGGTGCGGGTCTCACACCATAAATCCCAAGTGTCACAAACACGCTCCATCCCCCATACATGTGTTAAAAAAATACAGGTGAACAATGATTCAATCACACAGCCTTACACTTCTCCACCACTACATTCTGCTCTCCATCAGGGCGGACATCCTTCCAAATCTCACCACTGCAAGCCTTTCAAGTTGTTGAACAAGGGATGTCTCTTATGTTTTGGATACGATGTTATGTGGGACAAAGCCAAGAGCCTACGCTCTTGTGCGTTGGTAGGGAAGTGGTGTTTCGAAAAACATTAGACATAGAACATGAGTGACTAGCTCTCCACAGTATGGACTCGTTTGTTGGGCTACCTACCGAAATTTTGTAAGCTCTAGGGAGGGTGGTATAGTTTCCACTTCATGGCTTTGGCCGATGTATGGGAGGTCTTGCGTAGGACATGGGTATTGGGTCGATGCTTTTAAACATTACACAGGTGGTATGTTGGACTTAACCCCTGTATTGAAACTCCTACAAACCACTTGATTTGGGTGAAGCTACCTGGACTTCGCCTAGAATTCTGGTATGAGCATGTGCTACAGACCATTGGAGATAGTATTGGAAAGTGCAAGTTTGTCAACCCTAAGTGCCTCGGTATCTATGATAAGAGACTGACCTAGATACTAGTTGAAATATATTTCTATAAAAGCCTTCTGGCATTCATTGACCTGGCTTGGGAGGATTCAATACATAGGCAGGTTATTTATTACCGACAGTTTCCTTTTTTATGCCAACACTGTCATGAGGTCACGCTTCTGGTTCGAAACTGCAATTTTCATATGAAGGGAATCTCGAGTCACTGGATGGTGGTCGAGCAACGGGCTATAGAAGACATATGGAATGTGTGGGTGATTTCTTCCACACAGGATATCCCTCTACCTGAATGTCCCAGACTCTTGGGTAAGTCTGAAATTCCTTCTTCTCCTCCACAACATGTTATAACACAGTCTATTGTAAATGCGATGGATTCATTACATGTCTGGGAAACTTATCCTGGCCACCGGTCCAAGTCACTCCAGGGGGAGGTGTTGGGTTGATGTGAAGATGACCTCTATTATGCTCTGGAACTGGGTATTTTACGCACTCCACTACATCTCCATAACCCCTCTTTGTTCAAGTCTCCACTATTTAGGTGACCCTTTTCTTTGCCAATTTCTCATCCGCCTCTAGGATCTTGAGTAGATGATCTAACTCTGCTTGATTGGAAGACTCCCTCCTCTCTTTTACCGATCGAACCAACTTTACCTTTCATCTCTTCTGGTCATGACACCCCGTCATCCCGAACGAATTCCATTAGCAGTGATTTGGCAATTTTGATGGACATCCTGGAAGCCGAGTTGGCTCCCTTTGTCGTTCAGATTGGCCACCCATCCTCTCCACCCATTGTAATTAGCCTTGCATCCTTATCAAATTCCACTCTTCAAAAAGGTAAGGTCAGGCACCAACTCTAGAAGAAGTCTATCACATATGGGGCTACAACCTCAGATGGACTGTCAGGGAAATTGCAGGAGGTTTTGGTTACATTTTCCTTAGATTGAGTACATAGATTGTGGATCCCTGCGTCTAATGTTTCATGATGATCATGTGGTCCCTAAATTTTTGGGGTCTTGGGGGGGGGGGGGGGGGTCAAATTCCTATCATTTCAGGATTTTTTTAGACGGAATCTTCCTTCTATCATTTTTATACAGGAGAATATGACTACGACTGATCAAACTCTATCATACTTCCTTGCAATGTTTCTAGCTTGGAACATGGCGACGAAAGATGCAAAGGGGCGATCGGGTGGCTTGGCTGTGGTTTGGGACCCACGATTGGAAAATCTCAGAGCTTTCTGTTTTTTCGGTGGCATAATCCTCATTGGTAACATCCATGGTTTCAAGTATCAGATACATTTTGTCAACCTATATGCCCCTTATAGTGATATATTTACATTTTGGAAAAATATGGAACTCTGTGGGAACTTACTTTGGGACATTCCATTATAGCTCCATATTTCAACTGTACTTTTCATGGAACTGAGATATGGGATGGTGGTGGTCATTTGGATCCCTTGGTGGACTACATCGGGGACATGGTATGTGATTCAAATATTAAGGATATTCAAATGGAAAAGGATGGTCCGACCTGGACCAATGGAAGGCACGACAAGGAATATATAGGTAAGCATCTGGATAGATTCCTTATACAGTATACACTATTGGAGCATATGGGGAATACCGAATCATGGGTGGCGACACTTATGATTTCAGACCATAGACTTATTTTGCTGGAATGAAATTTTGAACGGAGACAATTGGGACATCCCTCTAAATTAAACGGGACGTGGTTGGAGGATGATTAATTTAATTCCTTAGTTAGAGATTTCTTTACACTCCATCAGAGGTGGGAAGGAAAACAAGCCGTGGAATATTTATCTACCAATTTGTGATTGCTGAAATATGGGGTATGGAAATGGGAAAAAATAAAGAAAAATAAATTGATCTGTGCCCCATTAGATATTGAAGGAGAAACATCAACGATGTTTTATCACATGATTGTAGGGGAACTGCCTCCTGAAAAATGGAAAGGTTAAAAAATTTGAAGTCGAGAAAATAAAAATTCTTTTGATCCAAAAACAGACTTGGGTGCTAAAGAGTCGTGAAACTTGGTTGAAAGAAGGTGACAAAAACAAAAAATATTTCCACACCTTCGCAAATGGCAGAAATAATACAAACACTATCTGGTGTATGGAGGGAGAGGGACAATGTTACAATACCACTGCAGGAATATAGGAGCAATGAGTGAAATTATTTGACTTATTTAAGACTCATGAGAATATATCGGTGGAGGCACAGATCAAGGTGATAGACGAATATCCCTAGATGTTCACAGAGGAGGATAATCATAGTTTGTTCAGGACAGTTTCTGAAGAGGAGGTGGTGGGGGTTCTTAAGCCATTCACACCTGATAAATGCCCAAGTCCAGATGGCTGGAAACCAGACTTCTTCCTTCTCTTTGTATACATACTGATCAGAGATATTATTGATATGGCTGAGGAGGCATGAATGTCTAGAATCATACATGGTGCCATAAATTCTACATTTCTGGCCCTTATTCTGGAAAAGAAAGGTGGGGTGTCTTTCGATGACTATCGACCCATTTCTGATTGCAACACACTTTATAAAATTATTTCAAAACTCATTGATGACAGGATTAAAGATGTACTCTCACGACATATATCACTTGAACAATTTGGTTTTCTGAAGAACCACATCATACTTGATGCAGTGGCATCCACCCAAGAGATCATACACACTATTATGGACCGGAAACTGGAAGATTTGGTACTAAAAGTAGACTTGAGTAAGGCTTACGACAGAGTGGATTGGGATTTTCTCATAATGACCCTTCATAAGATTGGAATGGACTATTGAGCTATTGAATGGATAATGGGTTGTGTCAGTAGGACATCCATTGTGGTCCTTATAAATGGATCAGATAGTATATTCTTCAAACTAGGTAGGGGGTTTAGGCAGGGTTGTGCACTATCACCACTCCTATTTAGCCTTGTCATGGATGCATTCAGTCTAATGATCACTCGGGTTGCTACCATGGGAAAATTTTGGGGTGTAAATGTTGCCACACGGAGGGAGATCACCCACATCTTTTTCATGGATGACGTGTTGATCTTTGGCCTATTAATTTAGGAAAATTGGAAAAGGCTGAAGGATATATTTGATAATTTTTTTCATGCCACAAGGATTCTGGAAAATGAAGTTAAATCATGTATTTATCAATCAACTGGGGAACCAAATATTATCAGAAAAATTGGGGAGATCTTTAATTACAGATCCTGTCCACTTGGGGATGAATTGACATATCTTGTCTTCCACTTAAAACCACCCACATATCAGGTTACAGATTAGACTTGGATAATTAAGAAATATAAAAGAAGGACCAATGGCTGGACACATAAGTGGATCTCAAAAGGAGGAAGACTGATCATAGCACAAGCGGTTCTACAATAGTTGACAATATATTGGGCTCACCTGTTCTATACTCCAAAAACTATCACAAACAAAATTAAGAGTATAATTGAAAATTTCATCTGGTGTGGCGTGCGAGAGGAAAAGAAATACCACTTTGTTTGATGGGAACAAATTCCATGCCCAAAGGAATTGCGGGGATGGGGATTGCTCGATGTGGAAGCATTTGGGAGAGAATTACTTGTGGAATCACTACGCAGAGGTCTACAGAACCTTGGTATTTGGCATGAACTCATTACATATAAGTACACCAAAACAAAGACTATGGAGGATTTATACAATAGAGAGGGAGGGATTGATAGGAGAGGTTCCATTATCTGGAATGGTTTCAGGAAGATTTGGCCCAAATTTTGCGGGATGTTGCGATGGAGATTTGGGAATGGCATGAAGATCTTCGTCGGGGCTGGGGATATTAGGGGAATCCCACTGGATTCCTCTATCAGTAATAGATTGTTAAAATTGTTGCAAGATAGGGGTATATTTTATCTGGAGCAGGTGAACTTAAAATAGGAAGAGAAGACCCCATGATGGAAGTAGGTGGATGAGCTAGGCATTTTCAATCAACTTGTGATTGAGTCGAATACATATGTGACATGTCTGAAGGAAATGGGGAGGGAAAAACATAGAGAAGGGGACAAGATTACATGGGGAGGCACAGTGAGAAATGGACATATAAAAACAGCAAAGACATACAAACTGATGAAACACAGTCACAACACCCAAGTAGAAACATGTTGGTTTTGTGATATCTGGAAGATCAAGATACGATATAAAATTATTATATTTCTATGGCTCGTCTGGAGGGATCAAAATCTGACATGGAATCATCTAATGAAAAGGGGAAAGATTGACCCTGGGATTCGATGCCTCTATTTGGATGGTGAGGACACAAACAAACACATCTTTTACTCATGTCACTTTTCTAAAGAAGTATGGACAATGCTTGGAATCCATTTGAAGCTCCACGTGAAGGAATTGACATCGGTCACAAATTACACTTATTGGTGGACTGCACAAGACAAAAGATATAGGAGTATTCCACTCTTTTTCCATTGGAGGATTTGGGGTCGGAGGAACAAAATTTTTTTTGAGGAACAACAACCCTTGAAAACATGGGTCACTTCTAAGATTATCCTCGACTCGGAGAACATGGAGAGAAGCTGCCGCCCCCCATAAGATCTTTCAAAAAGAAATCTCCCATTTGAAATCCACTACTTCTTCGATGGTGGGTCACAAAATTCCCTCTGCGGATGTGGTGTTTGGATGATGATCACGCCACATTCTCAGTACAAACTTCATTGGTTTGGAGGACATGAACCAAACATGAGGGCTGAGATGTTGGCCCTATGAGGATTACTATGGTTTTCTAAACATCTGTGCATTCACAAGCTCTGGGTATTTGGTGAATGATAGAATATGATTGATCACTTGAACAATCAAAATTCTTCTTGGACGGCGTGGATTCAGAGGATTTCTGAACTGTGAAAATCTTTCACCTACATATCCTTCAGAGACATATTCAGAGAGAAAAATGAGTCGACGGACAGAGTATCCAGAAAAGGCTTGAGGTGAACATTTGGAGAAATACACTATAAGCTCTATGACACCACCGGAAATGGAGCTGTGGGGACTGTCAATTTTTTTAACTGGAGATTTTGTTATACGAGGACAAATGTTGTAATATTGATCAATGATCATAAGAGGGACACTACATCTCGGATTGTTGGCACCTTACTATGACATCTGATGACCTGGGTACACAACACATAGAGTGCCTCCAGGATCATGAATGGACTGTACACGAGTTTTTGGTATTTTTCTGTTTTCTAAAGGTACTGTTGTATTATGATGGATTGAACACATATTAAGATAAACATGTTTTCGAGAACAAGCTGTCATTGATATATCCTGACAAAAAAAACACATTTCGATCAAAACACATTTCGATCCTTTCTTGTATGAAAATAATATCACTGAATATATTGACACATACCAGAAGTTTTTTTCTCTTAAAAAAAACAATGTGGTTATTACTTGTAACCAAAGAGTGTTTTATCCTATATTTTGGCATGTTAACCATTTGGCTTGGTTCTCAATGCTGATAAAACAACACTACCAAATCAACAGTGTCTCCGTGGGCATAGCTATGATTAGGTTGAGAAGGTCCTCTATACTTCGCATGCTTTCACAAGGGCGAGTAGCAGCTGCAAAGAATTGAATTTTTCAGCGCTACTCAAAAGTGTAGATTAGCCTCGAGTAATGGATTGGCCACTGGGCATTTAATGCAGCGATTCCGGTTCATCAGAAAATAGAAAGAAAAAGAAGAAAGGAGTAATAAATATTTAGAAAAACTAGTTCTACTTAAGGCTAACGGTTATGAAAATGAAATTTTTTTAGTAATTTTAATTTTTTATATTTTGGAAATTTTAAACACCGATATCATTGTTTTAATTTCAATTTTTTTATATTTTCTATTGAAATTTTAATGATTTATTACATTCCAATTTTTAATATTTTATTTTTAATTAATCATGTTTAATCCCTACACACTGGCGTATGAATATCTGTAATACGACTCTTACAAAAGAGAAAATCCCGCAACTTTAGGTGTATTTTTTACAACGAGATAATTGTATCAAACAAATCATTCGAATCCTACAATATTGTAGGTGTAAAATTAAGTGGGTGCAAATGGGATGATGTATTGCTGCTAAAGTTCGACAATTTGCTGAAACGAGGACGCTATTTTTGTCTATTCTTGACCTGTAGCATATATGTAATGTCATGAGCAATCTTGTCAAATGCATGTGCTGGAAGGTTGCTTCAAACAAAGATTAGATTAGCCTGAATCTCTCACAAATAGTTGTTTTTAAGAGAGATCCACATAACAAACCACGTCTATGCATTTTGGTCTGTCTGTCATTAGCAGCTTCATGCCTTTGGCATTTAGAGAATTTTTTTGAAAGTAAAAATAAAAAAAAAGAGCTTCTTAGAGACTCCTGAAATATGGAAAAATATTTTGTGTCCAGACAGATAAGTTAATTATTTGAAAAGCACTTTGAACTGATTTTTCAAAGTGGAAAATTCAGGGTTTTTTTAATCAAATTATATCTTTAAAAATATAAATTGCATGCATGAGTATGATTCAAGAGTGACTGAGCATATGATTAATTCATATATACTATTCATGTCAAAATTAGGTGGATCAGGTCATCTCTGTGTTTGTATTACTTAAATATTCGTTAAATTATTTGGATTGAGTGAGATATGTTATAATATTATTATTAGATTGCAGTTTATTGCTATCACAGATCTGTGTAGACCCTACATTTCCAATGAGATTTAAAATAAAAATAATATAAAAAATATACTAATCATGTTTAATATGAGGCCTAATTCCACAACCGGTTTTGAAGTGAAAAAACAACTTCCCTTATGAGTGCCAGTGTACATAGGGTTTTGAGTTTAAAAAAAAAACTCTCATTATTTATTAATAGGCTTAGGTGTAGCTTACAATGTTTAAAATTTATGGAAATCTTTATAAATCTGAAATACAATGAGTTCATATGTTTTTGAAAAATAAATAAATTTGAAATACAATTTATTTTTTGAAAATTAAATAAATTTGAAATACAGTTCATACTTGAGATACATATTTAAAGTTGAAATACATTTTATATATGAAATACACATTTAGATTTTGTTGTAGTTTTCTAGTTCAAGTATGCTAGAGATGTTTTAATGCTTTTTCTTAACTTTTTTGACATTTTGACTCTATTCAAATAATATAAACATAAAATTAAAATTAAAATTAACTAATAGTAAATTTGTTAATTTAGAATCAAGTACGATAGAGATGTTGTAATGTCTTTTCTTATATTTTTTAACGTTTTGACATTTTGAAATAAATTAAAATGAACACTTGTCGACTCACAGCCCATCATTATAGCACGATGGCGGCTATATCCTCCTCCACGCAAGCAACAGTCATAATGAGGCATTGGAATCATAGCTCAAGGCACGATCGGAACGAACGAGCTTTAATGATCAGAAATGGTGGACAGCCTGTACTGTCAGATGGCAGACGGCAAGGTTCACACAAGGTAAGTTTCCCTCCACCCTCCCTTCAAGCGGTAATGCTTTGCTCTTTGCATACAATCGCTCGGAAGTGGTAAAGGAGGAAGACTCGAAACGCTGCTTCTATCAGCAATTCGACCAGGAGGTGGTATGTATACAACCTTCTCCGTCTTTTGCAAATGGCTGCTGGTGCTTTGGTTTGGAACCGTAAGGTAGTTTATTGTGTTAATAAGGTTCGTAGTTATGATCTTCCCATCCAAAATCGGGTAAGCCCCTGTTTTCGTGACCCCTGCCACCTGTATGTTACCTCAAAATGTGGTGGCGTTCTTCTAATCCGCTCTCATAATTGTGAAACTTTGATTGTGTTTGTCACCCTCCATGTGAAGGGGAATGGTCGGGTTAATGTGGGCATAGTTACCGATAGAGCTCTGTCTAGGGTAGATCTTCCTTCTTTCTTGAGACACGCTAAGTCTGGTCTGAGAACTGATTTTAGGTTGAACCTTCCGCTCCAGTGGGACATGCATAGTCACGCAAGTCTGCATCGACAGGGGTGTTGGTCAGGAGGGAGTCCAAACATCATTCTTATCTCAGCTTTTCCAGTGAGCTTCACCAAGTATTTGTGTGCTCTGTTAACTATGTTTCAGGCCCTATGCTTTGTTTTTTGGTTGATAGAAATGTCCTCGACCTCCATCGAGTCGATTAGGGTGTATAGGTTTGAGTTTTTACCTAGCCACAGTAGCTTAAGGATTAAATCACAGATCAATTCTCTTTGGTCGACTTATTACAGCTGGAAGAGCAGTCACATCCTTGATGCTCATGGGAGAAATGTAATGTGGCCATGTGAAGCGACTCAGGTCCTTACTAAACCATGTTGTATATCTTTCTCCCTGTTTAGGATTCTGCGGAGTATGGGGAAATGTCGCTCAACTTCTCAGTCCATGAAAGGAAAGCAGTCAGTTTAGCCCGAGCCACTGCCCAAGAAAAGAGGCAGGAAATCCAACCAAGAGCTCTTAGAAAAGCTAACATACAATTATGTTAAAGGAAACTCCTCCAAGATTCGTCAGGAAATCTGGGGATGGGAAAGAGAGATTCAAACTGACCAAGAAGACAATCAAGTTGAAGCAAAAATTATAAACTTCATTACAGATCCTGGAAACTCCCGTGGTCGTCTCACCTTATTCCATCAGACTATCCATACCTACTGGACAGTTAAATGCCTGCTGGCAAAAGCCATGCAGAGTTTTCCCCCTGGACAGCATCACATAGACTCAACAAAGTTGGAAGCTCACATTATGGAAAGGCTACAGGATATGCAAGACCAGCTCTATCATATCAAGATTACCCAATACCAGGCAGCTGACCGAATGGGCAAACTGGATGACAGAGTGGGCCGTATGGAAAAACAGTTACAACAACTCCAACAAGTGGACATGCCATGGTCCAATGTTAAAGACCCCGCCCCTGTCTCTTCCTCAGATGGCTAGTATTTTCTTTACTGTTGTTGTTGTTTTATAAAAGTTGAAATTTTGTATGAACTCATCTTCTATTATCAGCATGTAGATAGGTATGCAATAGAACAGCTAGCCCACGTGGGCTATAGAAGAATGAAACTTTTCCAATTTTGGTATGCTTTTCATGCACTCAGATGGCCAACAGACCTGGTTTCCTACGGGCAGGTTGATGCCATAGACAACATTTATAATTTTGTAACCTGCTTTGCAAATATAAATAGTAAATAGTGAGGTCCTACTATATTTACAAAAAAAAAAAAAAATTGTTAGTTTAGAGTTCGCAATTTTTGATATCTAGATCTTAAATGTAATATTTTTATTATAAAATATAATACAATATTTTTTAATAAAATTAAAATAAGGTAGAGTTGTGTAACTTAATGTAAACATTTTAACTCGTGAAAATAAAATAAAATTAAAAAAATTACAATATGAAATAACTTTTAAAAAAGTAAATGATAAAATAAAAATAAAAATAATCCATGATATTAAGAACCAATGATATTCATGTGAAATATAACCTATTTAAGGGGGAGTAAGCCATAGTAGATCCATCTTAGTTTGATGTTATATTTAGATACATAATTAGTTGTAGTAAATGATGGTTTTGTATCTATGTAGCCTGTAAAGGTAAAACATTTCTATTGATATGTTAATGTTGGATATTTGTATGGATATATTAAGATTAGGCCTAATGGTTAAGAGCATGTGTTTCCTCTTAATAAGTCACAATATTCGTAAACTTAACAGTGAAATGTCTCATACACCAATTTGATGTATAATATCTATATACTCTTAAAAATTTTGTTATCCTTACTTCATTTCATTTTACTTCTTGCAAATATTGTATCCAATAAATAAATGCCATTAGAAAAAATTCATTAATTTTAAGTTTTGAAAGTTGATTATCTTTGTTTCAATATTTTTCAGATACATTTCTCATTTTCATTCAAAATAAGAACGTCCCACCCTTTCCTATGTAATTTGATAATGCTTATGGTGATTTATTATAGTATTTCGGTCATTTATTTTGATGTTATATAGTTTGTTTATTTTTTTCTACAATTTATTTATTTATTTTACCTTTAAACCATATTACGGGATGGGAGTATTATTTGTTTCAACCACAAGGAAAATTACCTTTATAAGAATACTTGAAATGACTCACGATGAATTTTTTATTTAGTTTTATTAAACAACCAACTAAATTTAGTAATTATATACGAAACTAGCACTTATCTATCAATATATCTTTCCCTTTAGGTTCAAGTGAATATATGTTTCCCTTTAGGTTTAAGTGGTTCAACAAAATTTTATTTGCCTTTATATGCTTTAAGTAGATGTAAAACAGGCAAGACGGCTATGTCGTTTGATTGTTGTACTCATAAGAGTTATGCATTGTAATAAACTTATTGTAATAAAATTCTTCATGTTTATTAGTTGAATGACAATCTATAATTAAATTGTGATGCAGGGGCATTAAGCGAAAAGAAAAATTCTTGTATTTTTGTTAGACTTAGGGGTTTTTGAGTCTTCAAGGGAGTTAGATTTTATGTAATGAATTGAGTGGGTTTTGATTAATTTTAATTAAATATTAAGAGAAAATTGTAACCGTTGTCGAATGATTAGAGGACAGGGGAATTTGATTAATTAGGAATGTGAAGATATTGTTGAGATTTAGGAATGAAATTAGAATTAGTTTCAACAATTCTAAGGATTTAGTTATTGGGGGAACTGAATGGATTCATTAATATTCTGTGTAAATGTAAGCCTCAAGGGCCTTAGGAAAAATCAACAGATCTGGAGAGACAGAGTTAGAGTAGGTAGGAAAGAGAGTTCCTGCAAGCCTAGAGGAAGTTGAAGGGTAGTTGAAAGGGCCATTTGATTTTGAAGATCTGGCCAAAGACCAGAATTTTTTGTAAGTAATTTCATTTACATATACGAAGATTTTGTTTCAGAATTATATGAGTATTATCTGATTGAATTCTGTCTGAATGGCTTTGAATTTCAATAAGTAATGGTATGAGAACCAGTGTGATGAACTTCTATAATTGGGGTTAATGGTGTTTCTGCACGCCATTGATAGATAAATGAAATCTATCGAGTAAAGGGAAGAACCCTCCATGAACATTTTATGTGTAAATGAATGCTGAAGAAGATTTTATTACAAACTCTGTTATACATAAACTGGTGTAGCAAGATCTGGGTTTTTTTTTATCTGGGATTTTAGTGAAATGGAAACCGGTGAGCATAGAATTGATGAGAAAGTCTGTGTAGACAATCAAGAAATTATAAAGAATTCATTGCGGATGAATGTGAAAAAAGGTTGAAACTGACATTGTGGATGAATGATAAAGGTATTTTTATAAAGCCCGTTCAAAGTATTGAATTAAGCCATCATGGGATGAATTCGATGGGGTTTGATTCATGAATTATGCAGAATGGCGGAGGAACGGCCTTGCGTTGGGTGATTGCTAGTGGGGTTGGAAGAATTGATGAAGTTCGATTCATTATTTGACCGTGCTATTAAGTTGCACACAGAGAAGAAGGGATATCGATTTGCATAAATTGATATTGATTTTGTGTCAAAGCATCAATACAAGAAGTCATGGAGTTTCATGATAAGATGAGAGACAAACAAAGAACAACGTTATCCAGAAACGGATTGGAAGGGAACCAAATCATGTGAAAGTGTTGAGAATAATTGGCGCAGACTATTGGATGGTTCGTTGAACAATTGCAGTGGTTGGAACTGTGAAAGAAGCGGAACCATGAGGAGGAACCACGAAGGCGGTTTCGAGAATAAAACCCAGAAGTATCGCATGGCTTCTTAAATGGTAATTTGTTCTGCGAAATTGAACGCGATATCGCTCTTTGTGTGATGCGTGTCCTAAAGTGGTATCCAATTACCACTTTTGTCGCATGATTTATGTTTGTTAAAGACTGGGAGCAAGTTGAATGGGATGATCATGGGATCATGAAAGAATAATGCAAGAAGCTATTGATCGTCGGATCTATTCGATGGTTAACAGAGGTGTGGATCGGCAATTGAAGAAGTATGTTAAGGATCGTACAAGTTTATCGTGTGACAACCATTGATTTGATAGATGAAGATTGATGGAATGCATCTTCCATTCAATGGGAAAGCAGGATGGCAAGTTATATATGCCGTGGGACCGAAGCCCATTTCAAATATGCGGTGTTTGGGTATTAAAAGGAAGATCGAACCTTTGAATTAATTCTAATGCGAAGTCTTGTTAACCAAGATTTAGATTATGGTTTTAGCTATAATATTCGAATACTAATTTGAATAATTACGAGGTGGGTTTTGACTGCAGTGTTATAGCCAGCGGTCAAAAGGTAAGGTTCCTCACCTGAAATTTGAAGTGTTGAATTCAATATGCATGGTTTCACAACCATAGAGTGTGAGGGTTTATTATAATGATTTGATAATCATTATTTAGAAAAGGGTGCTTCTGCATATTTTTAAAATTTGCCAGGTTTGGGTATAATCTTAAGTTATTTGGCAATTGGTTTCGGTCAGACATTTTTATATGCACACACATGTTTAAGAGTTGAATGTGGGTTTGGAAAGGGATCCTGCCATCAAGTGGTATCAGAGCTGGAATAGCTCTTGTTGAAACTTAATTTTTGGATTACATGCTTGGTAAAGGCAATGAGGAAAAATTGAATTTTTAAGTTTGTTTAAGAGTGATTGCATATTTGAAGAGGTGTGCAGTGAAGGTATTCAGGTTTGCAGAATCTAAATTTGAAGGCAAAGTGTTTTGAAGATTGCCAAGATATGTTCTGAAGTTGTGAACACAGGTGTGATGGTGATGGAAAAGAGATCAGATTTAAATCTAACAGGACAACATGTAGTGCAGTAGAGCATTGGGAGAAATTGCAGAAGAAATTGCAAATGGATGTTGAACAAACTCTGAAGGTGAGGCATTTTGATTGAAGAATTTTGTTTACAATTCCATATTACAAGCAATTCAGGAGTATCTCAGCAAGAAGATCGCAGCTTTGAAAAACAGTGATGAAGGAAGTCAGTGAAGGTTTTTAAAGGGAAAGGAGACTGTGGCAAAACCTGGAGAAATTCCAACAGAGGTTGGATGAAAAGAGAAAAATTGTTTTCTTGAGAGGGTGCAGATTAGTGAAGCCTGAAGGAGCAGAGAGGAATGCTCAGAAGGTTCTTGAAGATAGAGGACTAGTGCTTGCCAAAAAGACCAAGTCTGGAGAGAGGATTGGTGAGGTAAGTTGTAGCAAGGAAGACTTGTTATTACAAAGGTTTCAGTGCAGCCCGTGATGAATGAGTGAGAATTCATGAAGGAGAAGATGGCTACCGATAGTCATAGCAGAGATGGCGGAGGTTCTGAGAGAGGCCACAACAGAATGAAAGTGAAGAAATAATATGCCAAGACAGATGGCATACAAAGACAGTTAAAGAAGGACGAGTATGAGAAAGAGGTAGGTGAGATCAGGGAGCAGTTCAAAAAATTGAAAGTGATGATAGAGGAAGACCAGAGATATGGTTTTCTTATAAGAAGGAAGATAAAGTGGCATAGGCTACATATGAAGAAAGAGCAGATGATAAATGCTCAGTTTAAGGAGAAATTAATCAAAATGATTGAGTATTTGGAGAAAGACTTGAAGACTGAAAATTCAAGTAAGACCAAGAGGTCGAATGAGTTTACATCTGAAAAAATTTGTATGTTTGAAGGAAAAACATGTGGAGAAGGACAAACTGATGATATTGTCAGAAAGGAGGAAAATGAGACAGCGAGATATTTTGAAAACGTCCATACACTGTTGGAGAAGAGTTTTACTTTCCAATATATTGGAAGTAGAAGAAATTTAAATTATGATGATGGCCAAAAGCTGGAAATTGAGAAATCAATTAGACAGCTTGAAGAAATTGAAGAAAGAACCATTGAACAATTTCTGAAATGTATAGAAGGCTTGAAACAATAGGAGGATTTGGTGATTGAATCATCAAATGAGGCCGTGAGGTCTTATGGTTTTACAACTGACAAGTTCTGTCTGAATGCAGGTATTGAAGAAGACATTTCATGTGATGAAACTGTATTCAGTGAAGTTAAATGTTGCCAAGAAAGATATGATGATTATCTTTCAGATGAAGATCAAACTGAATTACTACAATAAAAGAAATTCATAAATTCCTTGTTTTGTGAAAGAAATTGTTTCAATGTAGATATGACAATTATGTTTGATGATGATAAATTTGTTGTTAATGATGATATTGACAAATTGATTTTATTAAATGGCCAAGTGAAAAGTGATGGACAGATAACTGAAATTATTGGAGAGATGGAAGATCATAATTCTATTCTGATGAAAGAAGAAGAGATGGTGACAGCGGGAAACATGACTTGTGAAGATAGTGAAGATTGTATAAATATTTTCTCAGATGAGATGACAGATTTATGGCATGAGTTAAGTATTCTGGAGCAGAAAATAGAAACACAGAGGATAAGTGTTCAGGTTGTGAAGGCAGAGATGAATGAGAATGAAAAGGTTCATTTTTATGAACCAAAGCAGGGAAACATCCTTGAAGAGGATGATGCAGAGGAGAGACTAGCTGAAAGTCTTGAGAGTTGCTTGAAGGATTGGAATCAACATATTGATGTGCTGATGACATAGTAGCAGATTGAAGTGTTTCTAGAAGAGATGACAGAATAGCAATTTGAACTGTTGCCAGAGGAGGAAGAGACATAAATATTTTATAATTTTGATGTTTGTTTTATGATTGCAGGTATTGATGGAGGGACTAAAGAATGTTTAGTCCAGAAGAGGAAAAGGGATGATGATAGTGACTCGCAATTTAAATACTAGTCCAAAGAATTGCTGAAGGCAGAGGACAATGAAATTGTCACAAGTGACAATCACGAAGAAGTTTTCAGTAGTAGAAAACAAGAGGGTATGGATGATAGGGTGGCAGCAAGGGCTCAGCAATTAGGAGTAGAAGCAGGAGCAAAAGTAAGAGTTAAACAATAAAAAGGAAGTAGTATCCAGCAGTCAGAAGACATATTAGTTAGGGAAATTGAATTGATAAGAAGGCTGATGATGAAAGTGTCTCAGAAGAAGATAGTCACAAACTGTGAAAGCTTAGCAAGCACGAAGATGCAGAATAAGATATGGAAGCCTGGAGAAGTGCAAAAGAAGAATATTGCAGTAGATGATCAGTTTCAGAACAATGTGTGGGATCCATGAAGGAAAGGACTAAAAGCACATGATCAGTAGATCATGATTATTTTTAACCTTGGGAGTGTGATGCAGGGGCATTATGGTAAAAGAAAAATTCTTGTATTTTTGTTAGACTTATGGGTTTTTGAGTCTTCAAGGGAGTTAGATTTTATGTAATGAATTGAGTGGGTTTTGATTAATTTTAATTAAATATTAAGAGAAAATTGTAACCGTTCTCGAATGATTAGAGGACAGGTGAATTTGATTAATTAGGAATGTGAAGAGATAGTTGAGATTTAGGAATGAAATTAGAATTTGTTTGAGCAATTCTAGGGATTTAGTTATTGGGGGAACTGAATCGATTCATTAATATTCTGTATAAATGTAAGTCTTAAGGGCCTTAGGAAAAATCAACAGATCTGGAGAGATAGAGTTCGAGTAGGTAGGAAACAGAGTTCCTGCAAGCCTATGAGTAGTTGAAGGGCAGTTCAAAAGGGCCATTTGATTTTGAAGATCTAGCCAAAGACCAGAAGTTTTTGTAAGTAATTTCATTTGCATATACGAAGAGTCTATTTCAGAATTATATGAGTATTATCTGATTGAATTTTGTGTGAATGGCTTCGAATTTGAATAAGTAATTGTATGAGAACCAGTGTGATGAAATTTTTTAATTGGGGTTAATGGTGTTTCTGCACAGCATTGATAGATAAATGAAATCTATCGAGTAAAGGGAAGAACCCTCCATGAAAATTTTATGTGTAAAATGAATGTTGAAGAAGATTTGATTACAAACTCTATTATACATAAAATGGTGTAGCAAGATCTGGGTTTTTTTTTATCTGGGCTTTTAGTGAAATGAAAACTAGTGAGCATAGAATTGATGAGAAAGAAGCGGAACCGTGAGGAGGAACCACGAAGGCGGTTTCAAGAATAAAACCCAGAAGTATCACATGGCTTCTTAAATGGTAAGTTGTTTTGCGAAATTGAACGCGATATTTCTCTTTGAGTGACGCGTGTCCTGAAGTGGTATCCAATTACCACTTTTTTCGCGTGATTTCTGTTTGTTAAAGACTGGGAGCAAGTTGAATGTGATGATCATGGGATCGTGAAAGAAAAATGCCAGAAGCTATTGACCGTCGGATCTATTCGATGGTTAACGGAGGTTTGGAATGGAAACTGAAGAAGTATGTTAAGGATCGCACAAGTTTATCGGGCGACAGCCATTGATTTGATAGATGAAGATTGATGGAATGCGTCCTCCATTCAATGGGAAAGAAGGATGGCAAGTTATATATGTCGTGGGACCGAAGCCCATTTCAAATATGCGGTGTTTGGGTATTAAAACCAAGATTGAACCTTTGAATAAATTCTAATGCGAAATCTTGTGAACCAAGATTTAGATTATGGTTTTAGCTATAATATTCGAATACTAATTCGAATAATTATGAGGTGGGTTTTGACTGCACTTTTATAACCAGCGGTCAAAAGGTAAGGTTCCTCACTTGAAATTTGAAGTGTTGAATTCGATATGCATGGTTTCACAACCATAGAGTGTGAGGGTTTATTATAATGATTTGATAACCATTATTTAGAAAAGGGTGCTTCCGCATATTTTTAGAATTTGCCAGGTTTGGGTATAATCTTAAGTTATTTGGCAATTGGTTTGGGTCAGGCATTTTTATATGCACACACATGTTTAAGAGTTGAATGTGGGTTTGGTAGGGGATCCTGCCATCAAATTGACTAAATAATTTTTGTTTAACAAGATTAGCAACATAGAATCATTGAAAACTACAAATGGACTTTTCTTGTTTGTCAAAAAATACCTATTACAAGCTAAGCAATTCCCACAAACATAGAGGATTAGGTTTATCATAACATCAATTTTCACATAATACTCATGTGATTTATAAAAAGATAACCATAATTTCAAATTCCCGTTCACTCACATTTATTTATTAGATATAAGAAAACATTTTCAACATTTTCATTCCATCGTGTCATGGTAGAAAATATATGGGAATAATTTATTATTATTTTTACATATCTGTTAGGCACAGAGAATTGTATTACCACTTCGTGTGTATAATTCGTATGTATAATCTTCAGCCCCGAGTTTCCAATAATACAAGACAAAAACATAACTTATTCTACCCATCAACAAAAACTTTTTGAGATGTCCACTATCTAGATTAATTGTTGTTTAGATCATGCAAAAACACAATATGATATGTGAGAGAGACCAAATTCAAGTCTTCCTAATTTTAATTGCATATAAGTAGAAATCGTTTTAGATATATCTTATTTAATGCTAAAGCTATGATGCATTATAAATTTCTCCAAGGAATCTTTAAAGAGGGAAAAATGATCTAGTCATTACTTTGATGAGTAAGTTAACATATCTGAACAATGAATTAGACACAGGTGTAGAATTGGGAACTCTACTTTTCTCGAACAAGAAGCTTGAAAGAATCAATGTCAATGGGTGATTAGTACAAACTTCAAAGAGGTTCCCTGCGATTGCTATTTGAATTAATTTGCAAATTTTTTACAGTAGTAGATGATTTAAGCTGGGCTACTATATCACCAAAATGCTCACGCATTTGAGCTTGGTAGGTTGAATTTGGTAGGTTTAATTTCCCTAATTTGTTGACATGCCAATTAACTACATCCTTTTTTATTCTATTTAAACCCTTAGATAAAGTCTCTTAACACACATTCATTGCTGAATCATTACTTCTACATTATCTAAAGTTCAGGTGATTTTTTTTGAAAGTGTGAATACAAGTTAAAATTACACAGCTTGATAACATATTGGCCATCTTTCTTCTTCATATGTTTCTATCAGTTTGACTACTTTTGACGCTGAACAAAAACTCTATCCAAACACATTTCTCGAGGTGGCAATGTTCCTACTAAATGTGTCAAGTATATTTGGTGTGTCTGGCTTCATTATTGTTGCAGCCAACACCTTTTCCTTTCTTCGAAGTGATAGAAGGAAGTTGGTTCCCTTCGAAAATCGAATTGATGAGTCATAGGAGGTCTAGGTTATTTTTAGTATGAAACTAATATTCTTTCATTATGAAAGGATAATCATTTATGGTATTTTTTTTTAAGTAGCTGCAAGCCTACAATCATTTCAAATGTTAGATTTGAGCAATTTATTTTATGCCAAAGAAATCATCCCATTTTTAACACTTTTAAGCATGGCAGTGAATGACGAAACCATTTCCTTTCCCATTTCAACTACTTCTCTTTTAGAAGAAGATGCATGTCCCAACCTCTCAGCGGAGTATGGTGATTATCGAAAGGAGACAAAACCAAAGTGCAAAGAAGGTAACCCGTTGATTTTGTCTAAAGCACAAACTGAATTGAAATTCAGAACTAACCAGTAATTAGGAAAAGAAAATTATATTGAAGGTGGAAATCGTCGTCAAAACCTGGAAAATGCATTAACATTATCTGCAAAAATTATATCAAAAAACCATCTAATCAAAGAAGGTGGTTGACATAATAAGGATTTTTATGAAATACAATTGAAGGAGTGAAATATCTTCCTCAGCTCAAAATTATTCTAATAAACAAGTTAGAGATTACTAGTTAAAATGATAATTATCACAAATGTTGTGTTGAACACACATTTCTTTATGTAAATAATTATGCCATAAAATTGATGCTATTTTTTCTGAATCTAAAAATTCAATAAACTGAAACCAAAGAAAAATAAGGTACTAAATTCTTCTTTCAAATAACTGTACCCACACACACATACATATATATACTTCTAAGTTGAAATGTAAAAAAATATATTGTTAACTTCCAAAACCTAAAACATACTTGATCATAGTATGCAAACTAAATTCTGATTTCACATAAAAACACAAATATATATTTCATAGCTAGCCATATTGTTGATTTTTACAACTAGGCATATAGTTGATAGTTCTTTTAGAGGGAAGTTTATCCACCTTCAGATCACATTACATATCACATCTACCTTCATCTATGCTCTTATTTGATATGTTATCCACTTATGGCGTTTCCTTTGTAACATTTGGTGCAATTGCTAATTTAATCATTTGGGAAATAGTTTTGAGAAAAGCCAAAAAATTTGATAGTGAATATCATTTTATGGATTTTCAAATATTTATATTTACCAAATGACTGGACACTTGTCCATCATTTAGAGTGCATTTTAATAGTGAGTAGTGAGTCCATTTATAGTGGTGTGTCCACTAGAAATTTTGTACAACTAAAAATATACCAACAGTAAGAATACATAGAACTACTTTCATTATGATTAAAAGCTTAGAAACATACATACATATTACTATATATATAGTAATATGAAATATATGAAAAAATGTGATTTTAACATTGCCGATTATATTTCTTTTACAAAATTTGTTGGCGAAAAGTCAGGTCTCGCGGACAAGACCCAGGTTCAAGGGTTGTGGCCAACAAGGGGTCCGGTGTAGTCTAGGAACACGTCGGCATTTTCACCCCGCTCTTGGAGAGCAGTGCGTCTCACCCGAGGTGTGCCACGACCACATGCATAAGGGGATGAGATCACTGGTAAGGAATAAACCCGCAACCAAAGAAAGAAAGTGCATCCATTACATATACCAAATTACACATGCAAGATCACTTACTAAGTATTCGGACAGTCGCAACTTAAAATTTTAAATCAGTGTAAACACATTACAGCACATGAACAACTTATTGAGACAGCAATCTTTCCTTATATTATTCTTCTGGCCGAACACATGATTACATAGCTTTCTCTCTGATAACTCACAAGTCTGATACAGATGGATTTTAGAACAGAAAGGAAGAACATAGAAAGTAAGAAACCATAGGAAGAACAAGCATGATTCTTCCGCAGCTGCTCTGCGCGTCCTTCCCTGTCTCGATCCTCGCGACTTCTCTCGTATCCATTCAACCTTCAACCTCTTCTCTTTTCAGCCGGGTGATCGTCATTTATTCACCCGCTCCTCGCGACTGACAACTTCTCTATGTCTTCACTTCTGGCTTTTCCCAGCTTCTCTTCTGATGTCTGCGTGTTCTAATTTCTGTTTTCTGCTGTGTTTCTTTCATCTGCACTTATCTCTGTTCGATCTCCAGCTATCGAGTGCTTCCGCGCCACCTTGGTAGCTCCGCAACTCCTAGTCGTTGCGGCGCGGTCGCGGTTGCCATGTGTATTTATTCCGCAACTCAAAAAGAGTCAAAGTTCAAAATGTCTTGGCCAAGAGTTCAAAACTTAAACAAAAACAAGGGCCCCAACAGGCCCCGACCACAATTCTTTGACTCGTCCGCGAGTCAATCACAAATAACAGTTTCTATTTCCATTGCCCCGCTGGCACCCGTACTCTGCTCTGCTGTGCCTTCTTCCTGCGCCCTTTCCTGCTGTGCTCCGCCACTTGCTGGTTCAAACAAGGGCCCCAACTCCGAGACCCGGCGGAGCGTTGAATCTCTAAGCTCTGTGAAGGTCGCCACTGCTTGCTGCCATTCCTGCATCAGCAAGTCGGCGTCTTGAGAGATTCGGTTGGCGGCGGCTTCGTCTATGGGCGTCAGGGCAGCCCCGAACAGCGTGGCGAGCTGGCCCTCGACCTTGGCATCCAGCTGGTGCATAGCGTCAGCATGGGTGCGAAGGGGCGGACGAATCTCGCGGATGACGTGCTTGGTCGCTGCTGATTCGGCCTCAGTCATCTGCATGTGAAGTTCCAGCTCGTCCGACTGGGCGTAGAGCTGATCCAACCTTGCAGGGTCCGTGGTCGCCTGAATGTCCCGGGCAATCTGTTGCAGCTGGGCAGCGATGGGCTGCGTCTTGACCGTTAGCGCGAGGGAGCATTCTTGTAGACTTCGCAGAAGGGCAGAAGCTGCGGCTGCAGTGGAATGTAGAGTGGCTTGCATACTGACTGCCTGCGTCTGTTTGGCAGTCACCTGTCCTGAATGGTCCCTGGGTGGATCTGGAAGGGTAGGCCGTGCGGCTAACGCCGCTTGTAGCTCCTGGTTCTCCCTGCAAACAATAGTGAAAAATTCCCTGAGGTGATGAGCCTGTAGCGCGATAGTGTCCTCCTCGATTCTGGTGGGAAGTGGAGCATGGTGAGCCCGTGCAGCGGGCCATACGCTGGAGATCGCCTGGATAACAATGTTGACCTGCTCCTGGAGGTTGGTCTTCTCCCGCAGTAGCTGATTGCGCTGTTCAGTAAGCGCCGTGATCTGATTTCGCTGCTCGGTGCACCGCCGCTGTAGCTCTATGTGAATCTGCTCGGCCTTGAGGGCCGCCCGCTGAATGAGAAGGTACAGCTGTGCTGGACTCAATTGTTCTGCATTTGTTGTGCTGGGTGCACCCTGCTCTGGCGTCTGTTCCTGCGAAGATTGGCCCATGGCCGCTGGTCGGCCTGAAGTCTCTGGAGGATGGACCGGCGTCTACTGCTGCACCGAAGTGGCCATATCAGGCTCCGACCGGTCCTGCTGCGTGGTCTGCTATGTGGAAGGGGCGGCCGAATCAGCCCCAACTGTGGCTGGCTGGACAAATATAGTGGGAAGAAGATCCCGGGATGTGGCCACGGGGTCAACCGGTGGTACCACGGCTGCAGTACTGGAGGTGACCTCCGCCCCGTGGTCACCACCAAAAAGTTCCCGGATCAAAGAATCTGACATAGTGGCTGATGAGTTGGAAGGATTGGGGGAGGTGGCATGTGGTCGGCTGGTGGAGGGGGCGGTGGATGGAGTGAAAGAGGTGGGAGGGAGACGAAGGTTGAGGAAATCTGCCGGATCAATCAGCGGTTCCTCTGGAATCAAATTTGCTGAGGGCGGAGTGGCTGGTGGATCATCCTCCATAAGATCTACCACTGGATCTGTGACCGTAGTGCGGGCCCTTTTGGATGGAGGTGGGTCGGAGGAATCGGGTTTGGGGCCCGGTTCACCCATTGGTGTGATGAGGGGGGTGGCAGAAGTGAACAGGTTAGTGGGAATGGGGGAAATGAGGGGGGCGGTATTGGAGAGACCACGGGACCGATTAATACGGAATTCAGTAAAAGAAGGAAATATAGGGGCACCACTGGAAACAACCTGGGTTGCCACGTTGAGTCGCCGTGCCTGGTCGTTGAAATGCTCGACGATGGGGACCAGCGATTCAGGCAGGTCCGGTGCGGTCCCAGCTGCATCTGGTGTTGTCTCCGCCGCAACTTGTGAAGATCCCCCTGCGCCGGTCGCGGCAGGCTGCTGTGCGGCCCTCATCCCCCCAAAATCGTAGCGGATGATTCCGTCGCGGACGTACTGGACAACCCCCGGCCACGCAGAGACCTCCCTGTGGAAAACATTGTCATTCAGCTGGAAGCGAAGGGGCGCCATATGAAAGGTGTGGTGCGGTACGCAAGTTGGCCGGATGAAAGTGTGGTTGTGGCTGACTCCAAACCACACCTGTTCACTGTATTCATCCAACAGGTGCCGGGGCACCCGTTGCTGGTGAGTGACCACATCGATCATCATCCCATACCACGCCCGGAACGCCTCTGCGTTCACCTGCTTGGTGCTGGGATCCATGGACACCTGCCAGGGGGTGTATTTCATCGCCAGAGGCTGGCTTATGGTCGTCTCCGCCGGATCCCGGATAAGAGGAAGGTGCCATTTCCACATGGCGAACGCTAAGATCAAGTACCCATAAATAAAACTGGTAGTCCGCTTGTAGTTGTCTTCGCAAGCCGCGAAGAGTTCCTTCAACACAAACGAGCTCCAATTCAACCTGGCTCCCTGGACGCAATGCTCTGCAATGGAAATTGTGTCCAGAGTGCACTCTCCCTTTGTGTAGTGGCGCATGGTCTTGCTAGCGATCAGGTAGCAAGCGAACCGGATTTCTGGTACGTTTATCAAATCCATTTTGGCACCTTTACCACCCCGGCGAGTGCCATACTTGGTGTAGAGGTCCGCGTCAGCCGACTTTCGGGCGCGCTTGGAGGATGTCTGGCCCGCAGTGGAGACATCTGCACCAGTTTGAGATAGCCCCGTAAGCCGATTAATGTCTGCGGCATGTATTGGAATTTCTTCATTAAGCCACAGGGACTCGTTCTGCACCCGACTGAGGAGGAACCGGGTACATTGCAGAGCTGGTCCTGTAGTTCCAAAGACGGGAAGACTTCTCAAATTCATCAAAGTCGACTGCTGTAGGCCCCGGAATTCTGAACGCATCCGACTGTTGGAGCTGCTCCCGGGCGTGTAATGGTGCTCCATGTATATTTGCCAATGGAGGTGGGGAAACTCAGCCGGGTCGGACAAGTTGGCATCCATACATGGTGCATTGTCATACTTGCCGACCAACGACTCTACACGGTGAATTCTGCTATCTAACGCTGGTTCAGGGACTGAGAGGAGAGCTCTCGGCATCTTGGCGCGCCGCTGATAGACTTGGACGATTCTTCTGTAACTTCTTTCGAGGTGCTGTGTGCTCTGATACTGCGAATGCTCCGGAGTCGCTGCAACTTCCAAATTGAACTGGTCCGTCATCCTCTTGCTGATAGCCTTCATGCAAATTGGGCCATCTGCTGGCACGTGCGGAGTTGATGAGACTCCATAACGGCAATTAATTCTTGCTATCTTTCTTGCCTGCGATAATCATGCGATCAATCGCAGGCCTGTGTGTAATCTGACAGTTGCTGACGGCGTCATGGGGAGATGGGCGGACTCGACGGCTGAGGGAACTGCGGGTGATGGCAAATGATTACGGTATGATTACTGTCTATTAAGGGAATTTATGACCAAATCTGAGTGATCCTACGGACTGACAAAAGGACTGACGGAAATGACCTGGACTGACACTGGCACAAGGATGGATCCTACGTGCCCGACACGCTGGACTGGCGCGGTGACAGGCTAGACTTGCGCTGCGACACGCTGGACTGGCCAGCCCCGACCACAGTCGGTTGTGGTATGGTTACCGCAACTGACTGTTTACTTGAATGATTGCAAATGAACGGAAAAGACTACCTACGCTCATCCCGGTTGCGAGAGAGTTATTCAACTACGCTACTCTACGGGTTCTCTCGGTTGCGAGAGTTATTAATGAAAAGTGAGAAGGTACCTACTCCTGGTAGGGTTTCAGGCGTGCGCCATTCACCCACCCAGGAAGAACTGTACCGTCCAGTTGTGCCAACCGAACGGCTCCTGAGTCGCGGATCTCGATGACAAAGTACGATCCCAGCCAGTGCATCTGGAGCTTGCCTGGCAACTTCTGGAACCGGCTGTCGTATAAGAGAACTTTGCCGCCAACTTGGAAGGCTTTGGTTTTGATGTGGCGGTCGTGCCACGCTTTCTGCCTGGCCTTCTGGACCTTTTGGTGGAATTCCGCGAGGAATCGAGCCTCATCCAGCTCCTGTAGCTCCTGGAGGCGTTCCCGAAGTGACGCCTCTTCTGAGAATTGAAGGGACGTTGCGATCAAAAGGCTGGGTACGGTGAACTCGGCGGGAATCACAGCTTCCCGGCCATACACTAGCTGGAATGGCGTCTGGTTGGTCAAACGTTTTACCGTGGTCCGGTAAGCCCATAATGTCGCTGGTATCCGCTCATCCCAATCGTCCCGCTGAGCATTGCAAATTTTAGTCAAGCCCTTTTCAAGAATCTTATTGAAGGCTTCCACCGTACCATTGGCCTGCGGGTGGTATGGGCTGCTTTTGTGATGTTGAATCATAAATGTGTCCAATAGTGACTTGACCATGGCATTAATGAAATGCGTACCCTGATCGTTGGTCAAGCTCCGTGGGCAGCCAAAGCGGCTGATGATGTGTTCAAAGATGAACCGAGCAGCGGTCTCTGCCGAGCAGTCGCGTACCGCTGCCGCCTCAGCCCACCGGGTGAGGTAATCCGTTGCGGTGATGATGTACCGGGCTTTGGAATGGCGAGCGATTGGTGCGATGGGGCCAACGAAATCAACAACCCACTTTTCAAACGGCCGCAACACATGCACTGGGTGTAGCGGAAGCTCGTCCCGGTGCGAAGGCCTTCCCGTCCGCTGGCAAACATCGCAACGCTTCACATAGGCTTTACAGTCTGCATGTACCATCGGCCACCACAGGCCAGCTTGAAGCACCTTCCTTACGGTAGGTTTTGCACCCACGTGTCCTCCCGCAACACCGCTGTGACATTCCCACATCACTGCTTCCCGTTCATGGTCAAGAACGCACCTGCGCAACACCTCATCCAACCCCAATTTGTACAGCTGCCCCGCAATCAATTGGTAGTCGGCCGCCCGGACAACAAGGTGGCGTTTCTGAAGCGGGGTGTAATCCTCAAGGCACTGTCCCGTGGTCAGATACGTGGCAATGTCAGCCAGGTAATCTGGTACTGCTTCAACTCGGAAGAGGTCAGCATCCGGAAGCTGATCGTCCAACGGGCCTTCATTCTCTCCCGTCTCCAACTTGGATAAGTGATCGGGACCAACATTTAACCTGCCCGGCTTGACAATCACCTCAAACGTGAACTCCTGAAAAAGTAGAAGCCATCGACAGATTCTTCCTTCCAACACAGGCTTATTTACCAGATATTTCAATGCAGAATGGTCCGTGAAAAATGTAAATTTTCCGCCCAGAAGATAGTGGCGGAACTTCTGGAGAGAGTACACCATCGCCAATGCCTCCCGCTCGGTCGTGGTGTAATTCTTCTCCGCATTCGATAACCGTCGGCTGGCGAAGTATACGGGGTGGTCAACTGTCGTTTCGCCGGGTTGCGCCAATACAGCTCCAAGTGCAATTCCGGACGCATCAATGTGCACATGGAACTGCTTATCCCAGTTGGGATGAACAAGTATGGGTGCCGTCGCCATCTTCTCCTTCAATGTGTCGAGTGCCCTCCTGCACTTTGCCGTCCACTCAAATGCTTCTGACTTCCGCAACAGTTTCTCCAGAGGGGCAGTGATTTTGGCGTAGTTGCGGATAAACCGCCTGTAGTATCCTGTGTGCCCTAGCAGTGCCCGCAACTGCTTCACGGTCTCGGGGGCCTCCATGTGGACGATGACCGCGACCTTGGCAGGATCAACGCAGACCCCTTGCTTGCACACCACGTGGCCCAAGAGTGTGCCGAATGGTACTGCAAAAATACATTTCTTCAAGTTCAAGGAAATCTGCAGCTGGCGGCATCGATCGAACATAACACGCAACAGGGAGGCATGTTTCTTCAGCAGGCTGTAAACAGTCCAGTCGTCCATATAGACTTCCAGGAACTTGTGAATGTACTCCCGGAAAGCAGCAATGACAATCCGGGAAAACACAGCCGGTGCGTTCTTCAGACCGAACGGCATAATGTGGTATGCGAATGATCCCCACTCAGTGGTGAATGTCGTCTTTGCTTTGTCTTCCTCGGCGATGCGCACCTGATGGTAGCCCGAAAACCCATCAGTGAAGGAATAAGCTTCGTTTCCCACGACATGATCTAGAACTTCATCGCTGAAAGGAGTGGGAAACGGATCGTGGATACAAGCATTATTCAAGCTCCGATAGTCTACACAGACACGGATTTCCGCTTTGTCCTTCTTGTTCTGGATGACAATGGGGCTTACCCACTCGGCTTCTTCTACTGGAAAGATGAGACCTGCAGCCAGCATCTTGTCAATCTCCATCTTAACTTTCTCTTTGATACGTGGATTCAACTGGTAGGGTCGGTGTTTCACCGGCCTGGCTCCCGGTTTCAGTGTGATGCGCATCTCGCCCAGATCCCCCTTGATCCCCTTCAGGTCCGCAACTGATGACGGAAATAAATCTTCATACTCCCGGAGGAGGCTGAAAATTTCTCTTGTCATCTCCTCGTCCCAGTAATCTCCCACCGTTGCCAGCTTAGGTTTCTCCTCCGTTCCAATGTTCAGCTTCTTTGTCTTTAGGGGCTGCAAATGGACTCCTTCTGTTGTCGGCTCGTCACGGACGCTCCGCTCGCCCTCCTTTTCGTCAAAATAGAGATGCCTAAGGTCCTCCAAACTATCATCCTCCGAATCGCCGTCAATCCATTGGCAAACCATTTCGCTCTTGACCCCGGAGCGTGACGCCACCGGGCCCTCATCGGGTTCAGGATGGCGGAAAAACAGAACCTCCTTGACGGCTTGTAGGGCCTGAGATTCCTGCGCCGTCTCCCCTTCGAACGAGAAGCTCTGGACGAACTTTTCCGCGACTGCTTGCCAGGAGCGGGTTCCCCATTTCCGCTCTTCCTCCAGGTACCAAGCCTGGGGAATTGTACCCAGGGAGTGAACAAACCTGTGGACCCACAACTCCTCAGGGTACCTGGCGCTATGCCACTATTCCTCGCACGCCCGCAAATGTTGTCGCGGGTCGGAAGCTCCATGATGTTTAAGCGTAATGCAGGGCCCTTCATCCTCTTTGAAGCGTGCCCGCAGAGCATCCGCCACACGCTCCCATCGCAACAGAGTGTTGCGGTGATTGTTCCACCATCGTCCCGATGTTGACTTCAAGGCCACATCCAAAAGTGGTATCCGGCTTTCCTCTGGGACCCGGTCTTCCACCTTGGCAATAAAAGTATTTACTGCTTGCATGTTTGATAATGTGGGGTATCCGCGGATCTCAGTCCCTACCCACCGGACTTGAGCAATGGAGGCACATCTCCGCGTGGTGGTCTCATACCCTCCTTGCTGCCAGTCTTCCCACGCGAGCTCGGATCCGAGCTCCGAGCTCTGCACACTCCGCCAACTGATAGAGCCAGTTGCGGTCGGGTTAATATAATCGTCCTGCTTCCCTGCAGTCATCTGATAGAGATGTTCCATTATCTAAGCATCCTCCCGACTGTCCACTGTTTCTGTATATTGCAGACCCTGATACGGGTCGAGAGGCTGAGTGACCTGTACCTCCCCATCTTCAAAAATCATCAGCTCCTTCTTGAGGTCGATGATGGCATAATTCTCAAAAGCCCAATCAATGCCAAGTAAAGCAGGGTAGGGATCCTTGTCGCCCATGATATCAATAACTTCGAAATCAGTATAGGTCTCACCCCCGCAACATCAACCTCGACACCCTCGAGCCGCCCGATCGGTAAGATGCAGTACTGGTTCGCCATCCTGAGTTGGATTGGCGAGTGGGCTAACCGTGGCCTTCCAAGAGCCTCCCATGTCTTTCGCGGCAGTATATTGACGTCGGACCCCAAGTCCAACATGGTGTCACTGATTTGGAACCCTGCAACCTGCGTGTTAAGCCGGAATTCTTTGCCTGTTCGTTGCTTGTTCCGCTTGACACGTTGCACATATTGAGGGACGTATTGAGGGCTAGTGTCCACCTGATCTCTAGGTTCTGCGCGCCCCTGCAGCGCTCCATCCAAAGCATGTTGGAGCTGCTGCCGCAGCACAGCGTTATCAACAATCCTGAGGAAGAGCCGGAGCCAATCCTCGACCACAGTATCTGCGACGTTCTTCGCACCGGATTCCGGCCGCCTGGGCTCCTCCAACCTTCCCTCGTTGCGCAACTGGGCGAATGCCTCAACCGCCTCCTGAAAATACTTCTTCTGGACTTCGGGCCTGATCAACCTCTTTGGGGATGCCGGCTGAACCACTCGTGCTGGCTCCTTCTCGTGGGCATCGTCTCCAGTATTCTTTCCGCCCCGTGTTACTATCGCAACATTCTGCATGTCAGGGGTTGCGGCCCCTCGCGGTTCTGAGTTTATCAGATTCGCGCCCCTCTGCCTCGCCCGCTCTTCCCACTTCTTGATGAGTTCCGGACAGTCCTCTGTAGCGTGGGCGTTGACCCGGCACTGGGAACACCAGGGTCGTCGCGGAAGGGGACATTCTCGAGCTACATGACCCTCCTGGTCACAGTTGTAGCATTTTACCGGACCGCGTCCTCCTGTTCGGCCTCCCCGCATGCCGCCACCTCTTCCCCTTGGAGCCTCGTTCACCCTGTACGAGGGACGATCCAATCGATCCGCAAGTGCGTCAAGCGCCCTGCACTGCTCAGTGTTGTGGGTCGTAGACACACAGAATTCGCAGTATACATTATTCGGGACCATGGAGTACTTCTGCAATATCGGGCACATCCGAGGAGGGTGCCCCATCGTCCGGCAAATCTCACAGTACTCTGTGGTGGAGGACCCCGGTTGCGGTTGGAACGCCGCAAAGGTCTGTTGCGGCTGGTAGACTCCCTGCGGGTTCATCCCCGCACCACCCCCTGGTGGTGGACCTCCCTGGATAGCTGCGACCGAGGGTCCTGCTCCTGCGCCGCGCAACCGAGGACATTCGGTTGCTACGTGGCCCTCGACCAGACAATGTGTACACCAAACATTCGGTCGCGCTGGCCTCACTGGTTGAAGTTCCTTGAGCTTTTCGGTCAAGCTGGCGATCTGGTGTTGCAACCCTACCAAAGAAGGGTCTTGCGGGGCCACCACCCCCCGATATTCCTGGGGGTAGCCCGCCATGGCTTCAATCTTCATGGCTTGCTCCAAAGCGTCCTGCAGGTTATCAATCTTCTGCTGAGTAAGAGGGGTTCGTGTCAAGGGGAGCAGAGCCTTGATGAACCAGTCCCTCTGGTGGTTGGGATCGATCGGGTAGCTCAGTTTCCCGATCGCATCCTTGAATCGCCGCATCAACTCCCACGCGGTCTCACCTTCCTTCTGCTTAATTTCCCACAGCTCGGACAGGCCTTGCTGGTCTGTCTGGGGAAGCTTGAATTCGCGGACAAAATCCCGCTTCACGTCCGCAATTACCGGGTTAGGGTGCGCCTCGGACCACTTGATGAACCAACGCAGAGCTCTCTCTCTGAGCATGGTTTGAAACTCTATTAACTTCCCTGCATCCGGCGTCTGTCGAGCCCTCCAGATGGCTTCGCACAGATACCAGTGTTGTTCTACGTCGTCATTTCCCCAGCCAGAGAACTCTGGGTACCGGGTGAAAGATCCAGCCATGTGTACTTGCGGAGAATTAACCAGGATAAAACCCCCCGGTCCTGGTTGCGTAACGGTCCCTCTAGAGAAAATACTACTACTAGCAACGCTGCTGCTACTGGGCATTACCGACGCCGCTGAACTACTATATGATTGACTTAATGCTTGTAACTGAATAAAAATATTTCTTAAAGGTTGATAAAGTACCAGGGGAAGGTCGGGATCCTGGCCATGCGGAAGGTGGGACGTAGGGCTGCCTGGAGGGGTGGGTGCCGTCTGATCCTGGAACATCTGCTGCATCACGCCGTGCCATTCATCATCGAAACTTTCTTCGGGCTGCATCTTTCCATTATCTTCGCTAGTCGTTACTTCTTTTCCTCGCGTCGCTGGGCTCCCATGCACCCACTGTACGTCCGCTGCCATCCCGTCTCCTGTCCGGGTATCCAAACCCATAACTCCCGTCCTCTGAGGCGCCTCCTTCTGATTCTTCCTCTCGATCTCTCTTCTCTTCAAATCTCTCATTACCCTTCTTCGCCACCTATCGGCGATCTGTGCCCGCCGATGCGCACGTGACTCCCGCAACTTGCATGCGGCCTCAACGTCCATCCCCCGCTCCCCACTCTTACTGTCTACACAGCATTGGTCCCCTCAATCCTTCCCCCAGTACGAGTGGTTTATGCTTCCATACTCGTTTTGTGGAATTCAATCAACCCTTCGTCCGCCATCAGGGCTTTGATCCACAGCGGAATCTCCTTTAATAGCTTCCCCCTTAGCCCCGAGTGGAAGATAGCCTCAGCTTTCGAGAAGGACTGATAGCACTCAGCAGCAAACTCCACCGTATATCCTTCCAACGTGGTCCTTACCCAAAAATCCACCGCGCGGGTTAGTTCAGTGTCTACCCGATGCAGTGCTACCAGGTCTTCGTGCGCCCACCTGCGGTTTATCTTCCGCAAGCCTTCTTGGGGCACCGTCGCTCGTAACCTCCGCAACCAGTTGTAAAGGTCCGTAGGGAACCTTCCCCAGAAAATTTCGTACGTATCGCTAGCTGAGTCAGAGAAAAGAACAAGCTCCCTGATCGCCGCCTCCTTTTTCTTGGTCAGCTTTGCTTGTTGAGCAATGAACTGGTCAAGATGATCATCCCACCATCGTCGTATTGCTCCTTCAAAAATCCTCGAGACCATGATCTAGATCCCCTCAGAACATGCAGGTCCCGGCAACGGAACCATTTGTTGGCGAAAAGTCAGGTCTCGCGGGCAAGACCCAGGTTCAAGGGTTGTGGCCAACAAGGGGTCTGGTGTAGTCTAGGAACACGCCGGCATTTTCACCCCGCTCTTGGAGAGCAGTGCGTCTCACCCGAGGCGTGCCGCGACCACATGCATAAGGGGATGAGATCACTGGTAAGGAATAAACCCGCAACCAAAGAAAGAAAGTGCATCCATTACATATACCAAATTACACATGCAAGATCACTAACTAAGTATTCAGACTGTCGCAACTTAAAATTTTAAATCGGTGTAAACACATTACAGCACATGAACAACTTATTGAGACAGCAATATTCCCTTATATTATTCTTCTGGCCGAACACATGATTACATAGCTTTCTCTCTGATAACTCACAAGTCTGATACAGATGGATTTTAGAACAGAAAGGAAGAACATAGAAAGTACGAAGCCATAGGAAGAACAAGCATGATTCTTCCGCAGCTGCTCTGCGCGTCCTTCCCTGTCTCGATCCTCGCGACTCCTCTTGCATCCATTCAACCTTCAACCTTCAACCACCTCTCTTTTCAGCCGGGTGATCGCCTTTTATTCACCCGCTCCTCGCAACTAACAGCTTCTCTGTGTCTTCACTCTGGCTTTTCCCAGCTTCTCTTCTGATGTCTGCGTGTTCTACTTTCTGTTTTCTGCTGTGTTTCTTTCATCTGCACTTATCTCTGCTCGATCTCCAGCTATCGAGTGCTTCTGCGCCACCTTGGTAGCTCCGCAACTCCTGGTCGTTGCGGCGCGGTCGCGGTTGCCATGTGTATTTATTCCGCAACTCAAAAAGAGTCAAAGTTCAAAATGTCTTGGCCAAGAGTTCAAAACTTAAACAAAAACAAGGGCCCCAACAAAAATAACATGCTTATATGAATTTTTAATTTTCATTTACATTATTTACATTAAATGTTAATGCATATTTCATATTACTATATATAGTAATATATAGAAAGATATATAGTAATA